>OX103947.1:4428088-4449570 GCA_944470405.2 Schistosoma mattheei
ATATATATATACATATGTATATACAAGTATATATATATCAAATTTGTGCATTCACACTCAATCAACATTCTCGTTAATTACACTCATTTTAATAGAAGTGACCAGCGACCGCAACACTCAACTAAATGGTAAGTGCAAATAGGTCGATTGCGAAATCTATCATCATACATTCACTTTCTACTCACAATCAGTTCACACTAATACTTCACACAATCCATTGCTAACATCCTGCAATGCATCATCTACTCTCATCAACTCCTCCATTAAACACATGCATACATCTCATCCATTCTCGCTTCATTAACTCCAACGTGAAAACAATCAACACACATTCCGTTCAACAGTTCTCTCATTTCATTCATGTTCACACACGTCAATGCGACACATTCACCATTCCAATAGCTCAGCATAACAATGCCAATTCTACACCACACTCTCATACACTCCAACTCCACACAGTAGATATTCATTCGGAATACTCAACAAAACTCAATCTCCACTATGCTGAATATCTCCATGCAAATGTGCACATGCATTCAGGCACATTTCTCTAATCTCACGTATTCTCACATTTCACATTTATCAATATATATTTATATATTTATATAAACATATATATATATATATATATATACAATAATATATATATCAAATTTGTGCATTCACACTCAATCAACATTCTCGTTTATTACACTCATTTTAATTGAAGTTACCAGCGAGCGCATCAGTGAACAAGATGGTAAGTGCAAATACGTCGATTGCAAAATCTATCATCATACATTCACTTTCTACTCACAATCAGTTCACACTAATACTTCACACAATCCATTGCTAACATCCTGCAATGCATCATCTACTCTCATCAACTCCTCCATTAAACACATGCATACATCTCATCCATTCTCGCTTCATTAACTCCAACGTGAAAACAATCAACACACATTCCGTTCAACAGTTCTCTCATTTCATTCATGTTCACACACGTCAATGCGACACATTCACCATTCCAATAGCTCAGCATAACAATGCCAATTCTACACCACACTCTCATACACTCCAACTCCACACAGTAGATATTCATTCGGAATACTCAACAAAACTCAATCTCCACTATGCTGAATATCTCCATGCAAATGTGCACATGCATTCAGGCACATTTCTCTAATCTCATGTATTCTCACATTTCACATTTATCAATATATATTTATATATTTATATAAACATATATATATATATATATACAAGTATATATATATCAAATTTGTGCATTCACACTCAATCAACATTCTCGTTAATTACACTCATTTTAATAGAAGTTACCAGCGACAGCAACACTGAACTAAATGGTAAGTGCAAATAGGTCAATTGCGAAATCTATCATCATACATTCACTTTCTACTCACAATCAGTTCACACTAATACTTCACACAATCCATTGCTAACATCCTGCAATGCATCATCTACTCTCATCAACTCCTCCATTAAACACATGCATACATCTCATCCATTCTCGCTTCATTAACTCCAACGTGAAAACTATCAACACACATTCCGTTCAACAGTTCTCTCATTTCATTCATGTTCACACACGTCAATGCGACACATTCACCATTCCAATAGCTCAGCATAACAATGCCAATTCTACACCACACTCTCATACACTCCAACTCCACACAGTAGATATTCATTCGGAATACTCAACAAAACTCAATCTCCACTATGCTGAATATCTCCATGCAAATGTGCACATGCATTCAGGCACATTTCTCTAATCTCATGTATTCTCACATTTCACATTTATCAATATATATTTATATATTTATGTAAACATATATATATAATATATATACAAGTATATATATATCAAATTTGTGCATTCACACTCAATCAACATTCTCGTTAATTACACTCATTTTAATAGAAGTTACCAGCGACCGCAACACTGAACTAAATGGTAAGCGCAAATAGGTCAATTGCGAAATCTATCATCATACATTCACTTTCTACTCACAATCAGTTCACAATAATACTTCACACAATCCATTGCTAACATCCTGCAATGCATCATCTACTCTCATCAACTCCTCCATTAAACACATGCATACATCTCATCCATTCTCGCTTCATTAACTCCAACGTGAAAACTATCAACACACATTCCGTTCAACAGTTCTCTCATTTCATTCATGTTCACACACGTCAATGCGACACATTCACCATTCCAATAGCTCAGCATAACAATGCCAATTCTACACCACACTCTCATACACTCCAACTCCACACAGTAGATATTCATTCGGAATACTCAACAAAACTCAATCTCCACTATGCTGAATATCTCCATGCAAATGTGCACATGCATTCAGGCACATTTCTCTAATCTCATGTATTCTCACATTTCACATTTATCAATATATATTTATATATTTATGTAAACATATATATATAATATTATATACAAGAATATATATATCAAATTTGTGCATTCACACTCAATCAACATTCTCGTTAATTACACTCATTTTAATAGAAGTTACCAGCGACCGCAACACTGAACTAAATGGTAAGCGCAAATAGGTCAATTGCGAAATCTATCATCATACATTCACTTTCTACTCACAATCAGTTCACAATAATACTTCACACAATCCATTGCTAACATCCTGCAATGCATCATCTACTCTCATCAACTCCTCCATTAAACACATGCATACATCTCATCCATTCTCGCTTCATTAACTCCAACGTGAAAACTATCAACACACATTCCGTTCAACAGTTCTCTCATTTCATTCATGTTCACACACGTCAATGCGACACATTCACCATTCCAATAGCTCAGCATAACAATGCCAATTCTACACCACACTCTCATACACTCCAACTCCACACAGTAGATATTCATTCGGAATACTCAACAAAACTCAATCTCCACTATGCTGAATATCTCCATGCAAATGTGCACATGCATTCAGGCACATTTCTCTAATCTCATGTATTCTCACATTTCACATTTATCAATATATATTTATATATTTATGTAAACATATATATATACATATTATATACAAGTATATATATATCAAATTTGTGCATTCACACTCAATCAACATTCTCGTTAATTACACTCATTTTAATAGAAGTTACCAGCGACCGCAACACTGAACTAAATGGTAAGCGCAAATAGGTCAATTGCGAAATCTATCATCATACATTCACTTTCTACTCACAATCAGTTCACAATAATACTTCACACAATCCATTGCTAACATCCTGCAATGCATCATCTACTCTCATCAACTCCTCCATTAAACACATGCATACATCTCATCCATTCTCGCTTCATTAACTCCAACGTGAAAACTATCAACACACATTCCGTTCAACAGTTCTCTCATTTCATTCATGTTCACACACGTCAATGCGACACATTCACCATTGCAATAGCTCAGCATAACAATGCCAATTCTACACCACACTCTCATACACTCCAACTCCACACATTGGTTATTCAATCCGATTTCTGTATATCATGGTTTTTTGTATATGTTTAGTTGTTCTCGGTTTTTCTTCTCTTTGTGCTTAGAAGTTTCCTCAAACTTTTCCGCTAACCTGCTGTTTACTCTGTCTACGATTTTATGAATTTTTTGTTCGCCCTAATCGCATTTTTTTATACACATTGTGTAATTTTATTTTTATCTACGATATTATCTACTTTCAATGTGTTGTCTTTCGGAAGCCAACCTATTTTAAATGATTTTGCCTTAATTATCTAACTTATATGACAATTTATCTGTTGTTTTTCCAGAGCTTTCGGTAAGTTTCTTTGAAATGTTACTTGAAGTGAATGATTTTCTATATTTTCCTGGCTTCTGTAGATCTGTTTAATGGATTCTACTTTCGTCTAGTCTTTGCAGTTTGATTCATTTCTCAACTTTATATTTTAGAAATGGCTGTAGACTGACCGAAATTTAAATAAATAACGGGAAATTTTGCACTGAGTTCATTTATTTCACATTTTCATCAGTCATGTCGCATTTAATTTGAATAATCACGATTTTTATCGTTTTCGTTTTTCTTAAGTTCGAACATACCATTTCGTGAATGAAAATTTTCACTTATTTTTTAAATTTTTATATGCGATGAAGAATGAAGATCTTAGTTTTCTTCATTACTCTCGTTTTGTTCACTGTCCTACAAAGGATCTTTGAGAGAGAAAAAATGGGTGCTTCACGTCGGAGTGTTTATATAATCATCCGTTTTATTTAAGTTTTAAGTATGTATTGTTTTCGTGTAAAATTATAATCTACTGCCATAAAATTACACATGTTTCGAGCTATTGCCTCAACTCGAGCCGGAACAATACACTTCAATTTTTGTTTTGTCACAGAGCATTTATGAAAGTTTGTTCTTCTCGTATTGCCAGTGATTGTTTTTGATTAATAATAAATAATAATGAATATCACAACTAATTTAAAGAACTCATGCATTTTAAACAAAATTAAAATTATTGTATTATTTGTCTGGTACTATGTTATAACCACGGACTTCCCAATCAATTTTGGCCCACCAGAAAATGACAAGATCAGCACAGCCATCAAGAGCAGCAAAGCACCGGGATCGCACAATATTCCAGCAAAAGCACTGAGAGCTGGCATCGCGGCAAATGTAAACATCCTCCATATTCTCTTCAGCAAGATTTGGAAGGAGGAACGAGTACCAACAGACTGGAAAAAAGGACATCTGCTCAAGATACCAAAGAAAGGGGATCTCAGCAAGTGTATGAACTACCAGGAAAAGTCTTCGAAAGGGTATTGTTAAACAGAATTTGGGATTCCGTAGACGCTCAACCGCTCAACTCACAACACTGCAGATCATTGTGGAACAATCAATTGAATGGAATTCACCACCCTTCGTTAACTTCATTGACTATGAGTAAGCATTTGATAGTGTGGACAGAAAAACAATTTGGAGTTCTCTTCGACACTAAGGCATGCCTGTGAAGATATCCAATATTTTACGGAATTCTTATGATGGATTAAACTGCAAAATCGTGCACGGAGGACAGTAAGGTGGATCTGATGCAGATATGGAGGCGGATCAGTAAAGCAAGACCAACATATTTACAACTGAAGAACATCTTTAACTCAAAACGGCCATCAACTAACACCAAACTCAGAATTTTCAATACAAATGTCAACACAGTTCTACTGTGTGGAGCGAAACTGGAAGCACTACATAAGCCATCATCTAGAAGTTACAAGTGTTTATTAACGGCTGTCTACGCAAAATACTTAGGATCCGTTGGCCAGACACTATCAGCAACAACCTACTGTGGGAGAGAAAAAACCAGCGGAGGAAGAAATTAGGAAGGAGCGCTGGAAGTGGATAGGACACACATTGAGGAAAGCACCCAACTGCGTCACAAGACAAGACCGAAGAACACATTACGCTGAGAAATGGAGACAGGCATGAGAAGAATGAACAAGAATTGGATAGAACTAGAAAGGAAGTATCAGGACAAAGTGTGCTGGAGAGTGCTGGACGGCGGCCTATGCTCACTTGTAGGTAACAGTCGAAAGTAAGTAAGTGAGTAAAATGTTTTACGTTTCTCATGTATGATCTGATTATAAGATGATTCACTTACTTTTACTTACAGGTAAAGATATAACTGAAAACAACAACTTGAAGGATATTATATTATTCTACATTCAAAGGGATAAAAACTTTAATAATGTCTCGTTCATTTTAACTAAAAATTTAATGTATTCTTGATTAACATAACCTAATTTAAGTAAATAACTTTCAAATGTATTTTCCCATAATACTCACATAAAAATAATTTAATTACTCTGTCGTATTTTCATTGATAAGAATCATTATGTCAAAGATAAGTTAATAAAATATTATCATGACCTTCGAGTGATCAGGTTGAATTCATTTACCAATAGCCGTTATGAAATTAGTGAATATGTTTCTGCATAAAGAAGATAAGTTATTTAGAATTTTTTTAGATGACATGATGCAATGTACCGAATGTTATTGTTCTATCCCGGAATCCTCACCATTATAACTGAAAGCTCGGGTCAATTAGCACTGTTGTAATCAAGTGGGAATTGTCGCTGTTATGTATGTGACGGCTCCGCTAAATTTTCAGTCTAACTGCTTTTACTAGACCATCAGGAACAATTACAATTCCACAATGCTAAGTGAGAATAGGAAGGACTGTTGTAATGAAGATTGACTAACTGCCCCAAAACATGTCTCTGAATAAGTTCTATGTCACATTATCCATACACCACAACACAACCGTTTATGTGACGAAATTCCACAAACACTTTATAGCATCACATGGGTGGGAATACGTGCAGTTACTGTATTATCATACATTTCATAAAGCTTATATAAATTAATGAAGGGAATAAGTCTGTCTCACTGATCATGACTTCACATTTGTCATATAGAACAAAACTCATTAGGAATTGATACAAAAGAAGTACTCACAATGAACGAAGTCGAACCTGTCACTGTGGCCGAAGTTCGTAGTAAATTGCTTTAAATAATGTCATCTTATCTCATCAAATCAGTTACATCGTAGTTTTATCAAATAAATAATAACAGCTACTTGAAAAGAAGTATGAAATAAATTTGCATTATGAAAGATTTTCAGGGTTCAACGGATATTCTCAGGTAATACTGTGACGATTAGAAGTTATTGAATTATATCACGAACTAAGAATCTCAGGAATAACGCAATCGGATCAAAAAGTACTAGATAAGCACAAACGAATGTACTGTATTTTGAATTCGAAATCAAGCATTCAACAAGTACAAAGGAATCATTAATTCATTCAAACACCTCATCCGCCACATCTTAAATTAGAGTCTAATTGTCTGTAATCGATTGCACATCTTCTTAAGTTCATACTGTGTTTGTCCGATAGTGTATTGGATTAATACTCTGTATTATCTAGAATGTGCTCATTAGTATTGGAATTCACAACCGAAATCGGAACAGACTCACTTGGTTGCTGCGATTGTATACAATCGCCGTGTCGGTTGTGTACCGAAACCACTATCTAGAATTTAAAGCACAGATTTCCCAACACAATCCTTCCCCACGAAATAATGTTGGGTCTTCATATCCCCAAGTTATGAATAATGTGGCTTCATTTGAAACATATTTCACACATTGACTATAGTTAACATTAGAAGTGACTTCATGAAAATTCATTGGTAGTTTTAATATAAAATCTTCGGAATTATTCAAAAGCGTTTACTGGTTTTCGGCATCCAATCTTCTTTTAGGAAGTTGAGTTAGTTTAAGGTCATATGTCTTTCAAATCTGGCAGTTGAGCTTTGATTTTGATAGTGTTCCTGATCGGAGGCTACCATTTCACTCGAAACTTCATATGTTCACTTGAACGGTGGAATTCAGTAAATTCACTGCTGCCCAGAAAGCTAGCAAATCGGATTACACGAATTCACTGAAATTGTGATTACCCTTGTTACTATTCTTATACAATAATATGAAATGCATGAAAATAAATTCTAAGAACTGGTGTTCAGAATAGTCATACATCCTCAACCGTGTTCCACATCATATACAAAACAATCATTCACTTTCAGAAGTTGGTTATATAAAAGGATGGTTACCAACTATCAAAATTATGGAGGCTAATCCTCTATGGAATGACCTGTAAAAAATAAATCAAAATCAAAGCTCAACTGCCAAATTTGAAAGACATGAGACCTTAAACTAACGCAACTTCCTAAAAGAAGTTTGGATGCCGAAGACCAGTATATATTAAAAGTACTAGTGAATTTTGATGCACTCATTAAGCTGTTAAAAGATTTATTCAGGTGTACAATGAGACAGCTAACGTTGTTGTTTAGACGCATCAATATTATAGTACAAATGAAAGGTACACGTAAAATGAGTCTCATGGTATGAAATACACTAGATTCGGCTAAACGTTAGTTATTCTAGTCAAAGAAACTTCGAGGATCAGGACGGTATTTAAAATTTCCAATAAGAGAAAGGCAGACAACAGTTATATATTACAAACGACTATCCAACCGTCTCTGTTTTTAAACTTCATCCATCGATCTCGTTTACCTCTGACAAAGATGTCATCTACTCCACGTGATCACGTTTTGCTGGATGTACCATTTCATAATTAAGTCTTGTCTAACATATACACGGTTGCATAACAAAATATAATTAGAGTGGGAGATGAACAAAATAAAAATATATTTATGAATCTCAGAAGGGCTTAAAAAACAAGGCAAATTTACATCACTTTCAGATAGCAAACACACGTTTATATTATTAACAAAACTATTAAATGCACTTGCAAAACTCATGCTTTGCCATTGAATTATCGTTTACCATCGGGATAGCAGCAATAACGTTCTTCATTGACACTGTTAGAAGTCGTTTGAATTCTGATGTTGGTAGAGGTAGGATGTCAGAATTCTGACAAATAATGCCTATGGTTTCATGGAGTGGTATTTCTGTAGACAATGGTGTCACATCAAAAAAGACCATAAACTTACCAGCAATATTTATATGCTTTATACCGTCAGCAAATCCAAATGAATCCTTTAATACATACGTGGCTAATCGTTGACGAACTGGTTCTCACTTATCTGTAACCATCGTGCAACTTTATGGTATGATCAATTGACCATTAACAGAATAGGTCTAAAAGGAATATCTTGTTTATGTATTTTTGGCTAACCATACATGTAGAACAACAAGACCCACGAGGTCGTATTTTATTGCAAGTGAAATTATCGATCATCTTAGTCTTCAGGAGATCGCTGAGTACTTTCGCGATTCTTTGCCCAGTTGAATCAGTAAGTCCTTGTTACTTTTATCTAACTTTAATCTCATGTGGCCACTTTAAATGAACTGTATCTCAGAGACATAATCTGTTGTGTTCTTCAGAACATTACCTGAGCCTTTATCTGACGTAATATCATAGCCATCATTTCGCTTAATTTTTTTGATGTGTGTGTGAGAATGATAGTGATTGATTGTCTACTTAGTCACGCTTGTAGATAGTCTGACGGGCGTTTGACGAGTCGCATCTTTATTTTCATTACTGATTGTTGGTTGCATTTGGATTGTGTTGGCTTGTTGTCCGCTTTCGGGGTGGAAATACATTCACGTCCTAGTCAGGCTAATCACGTGTTCTTGAGCTGAGTTGTATAGAAGTCTTGTAGAATAGACACTGGGAGAGTATCTAGTGTAGATATTCGTCTAAGGTAAATTAAAGTCACGTTCGTGTATAAGAAGAAACTCCAACCGTAATAACGGTAAAAATGGTGGTTAAAACGCAACTATGCCAATATGTTCAGTTAAAGTGGGTTTTGTAACAACGAAATGGATGATCTGAAATTTTCATTGCGGCACCAAAGTGATATTATCATATCAATATTCAAGAATATGTCAGTATTTTTGAAAACTCAGGTATTTAATTCTACTATGACTTCCGATTCTATTGCGACTTCAATAAATGAATTTGGTTTCATCCGGAAAATAGGATTGTTTTGAGGCGAGGTTTAAGCGCCATGAGGATATATTTATTAATGATGGTAAAGAGTGAAACGAAGGTTCTAAATGAATATGTTTACTATGGAGTTTCTGAACATGAAAGGTTCTATGATTTTATTCTCCCGAAGAAGCCAGCTGACATTACATTCAGCGAAACAGTAGAATGCCTGACGAGTATATTCGGTGAACAATCATCAATTTTTCACACTAGATACCAGTGTTTCCAGAGTGTAGATAAATCACAGGACGATTCTGTGACGCATGCGAGCGTCGTAAGCCAGGAATGTGAGCAGTTCCGGTTATAGATGTCCTCAGATCAATTTAAATACCTTATATTTGTATGTGGGTCACAATCTGCAGTAGATACGGACGTCGGAACATGGAGTTTAGTGAGGATCAAACAATATACCAATATCAGTCTGTGAACGGTATCTGAAAAATGCTAAAGAATGGTGAATTTAAAGCATTTCACAAACTTCATGCGAAGGAACAGTGGACACGTGCAAGTTGATGCTTCGCGGAAATCTCTAAGTGGAAATGAGGATTCGTACTCTCAGCGAATTCCAAATGGAATTAAATACAAAACAGCTTGTTGGAGATGCGGTGTCATTCTCGTAATGTTTGCTACGTTTAAAAAGAGTTTTTTTATGATGTGGTAAACGTGGTCATACTCAAGTATGTTGTAAAAGTAAGCCAAAAATTATCAACCGTCAGCATAAGTTCCGTAAAATAAAATAAGATACGAACATCACAAAAGATACCACACGATTTGAATGTCGTTCTGGCCGAAAATGGTGCTGGATTCTCGTCAAAAAGGAAGTACGTAACTGTCGTCTTTAATAGTAAACTGATTAAGCTGCAAGTTGATACGTGGTCTGAAATACTGTTTCCTGAAAAGACTTGGATGAAGCTTTGTCAACCTCAATATCAATCTACATATTACAACGCTAAGAGTACGACAGGAACTGACATTACTCTTCCTGGAGAGATGCGGCTACTTATCACATCGTGTGACAAGACGTTGATGACCTCTGTTGAATGATTGGGGACCTACTGGAGTTAGACGGGAATTGTGTGACGAACGAGCTAACGTCGAAGTCACACTTCACGGTCGGCACCTTATGTGAGTTTCCCCATCAACGTATCGAGGTACTACAGATGCTTTGAAGATTGTACAACACAAAGGACGTTATTACAGAAACATATTATTTAAAGTAGATACAAGCGAAGGTAAGACCACCACCGCATGGGCCAGTCCATAGCGTACGATTAACTGATGCACGTTGATTGTCCTTGACTTTGACGAGGGATCGATGATCTGTTCGATATTCAGTGACCCAACTGTCGTATGATTTGGCTAGGTCTCAGTGACATTTCGCTGGCCCTACAATACTCACCCGACATATTCAGTGGCCTTTAGAATCGATACCGAATATGTTGTTAGTCGCGCGCGGCAGATTGCCAAACGACTGATCTGAATCCTCTGGGTATTGCCGATCTGTATGACTAATGGAAAGGAGTCGGTAGGAGTTGGTCGAGAAACAGTGAGTAATAACATTTTACCAGGATATTCGTTGAATGTAAAGTGATTAACCATAGAAATAAAATAAGAAACATATCGTTTTAAAGTTCTATCAAGTCACATTGAAATAAATACCTCTGACAAGTGATTGAGATCATATGATGAGAAACCTTAATTTTTCCCCAGGAGTAATGATGCTATAGTGATAGTACGATAAGTGTATTATAAATCGGTGCCGATGATTGTACTGCCTTTGTTTCAAAGTATAGTGTCAGACAGTGTCATTTACAGCTTCCGTTTGTAAGTGTCGAATACCAGTTACATGTACATTTAACAGGCTAACTGTAAGTACAGAAGTATGATTGTGAGGAGTTAAGAATTCTTTGTGAGAAGCTATTGATCATCTTGTTGTCAGGGTTTGGAAAATCAACCGCTCGTCACGATCAGTAAAGGCCGAGGACTAGAGATCGAGAGAGAAGGTGGCACAGTGAAGTCTCAAAAAGATGATAAACGGTGAGTGCTGCATGTTTGTTTGATAAGAGAACCGAAAAACATACAGAACATAAGGAACCGAGTGTGCCACTCTGAAATCATGTCAATGATACCGATGAAAAATGCTGTCAGTGTTGAGATAGGCGTGTTAATGTCGTTTTCACTTTGCGGGAGATTCGCTCGACTGCGTAAACTGATTCTTCGCACGAATAATACTGGCGTCAGACCACCATTTCAACTAGACAGGTTTTAAATAGTCGAGTAGTCGAACAGCAGATTGATAAGCCGAAATCATCTGTTCGATTACGGCAACGAGGAAACAAAACTTCATAAAATAAGGTACTTAGTCGAAGTTGAATAGCCTGAGTTACTGTCGCTTTTTGGTGGACTTCTGCTCTTTGAGCTGGATGGTTTGGTCGTGGAGCTTTCATCGTCCTTCTGAACGACATCATCAGCACAAACTTCAGATAGAAGTAAAGTGTTCGAATTTCTCCATATGTGTTTCACAGCTCGTTCTGTGCACCTCGATGTTGATTGGTTCTTACTGACCTTAAATTTGTCATTGTTTACTTCTTTGTTTTGGATGTGTCTCCCGTTGGTTTGATGTTTGTTCCTATATTTATGCATGACTTTCCTGATTTGTTGATAAATTGAATTGATTTCAGTATGTTTGTTGATTGCTGATTGACCTGACTGCCAGGCTTCTAAAAATTTTCCGGTGCTTTTGGAGTTTCCTCTGTCTAAGATTTCTACATTTTTCCAATCGAATGAGTGGTCGTAGTTATCCACGTGTATTGATATAAGTGAAGAGATACTATGGCGTTTGACTTCTAATTGATGTTCATGTAGGTGAAGGTGGAGGGGGTGTCCTTCATGCATTTCTCTTCATTTTTTCATGCTGCCAGCGTGCCGAAGTGTGTCCACGCCCTCTTGAACAATGTGCGTACGCAGTTGATTTTGTGAGCTCTTGGGTTCTTCCTGTTGTAGTTGAGAATTTGATCTGTATGGGTCGGTTTGCTGTATACTTGAGGTTTCACTTTTCCTGTGTCGGCTCTGATGATCAATATATCTAAGAATGCTAGTCGATTGTTTGACTCCTGTTCCATTGTGAACTTGATGTCATTGAAAACGGTGTTGATCAGTTTGTAAATGTTTTCCAGTCCATTCTTTTTGACGATGACGAAGGTGTCGTCTACATAGCGAATCCAATTTTTGGGTTGATCACTGGTAATATAGTGGCTTCTAGTCTTCGCATCACTGCCTCAGCGATCAGTCCTGATATTGGTGATCCCATTGGTGTCCCTTTCGTTTGTTCGTAGATTTTGTTGTTGAACTGAAAATATGTTGTTAGGCATAAATAGATGAGTTCCAGTAGACTTTGAATTTGAAGCTTCGTGTATTTAGTGAGATTCGTGTCGTTGTTGAGCAGCAGGGATATAATTTCTTTCGCTAGCTATGGTTTAACTGAAATGAACAGTGCTGTCACGTCGAAGGATATCATGAGTTCGTCGTTGTTGATTTGAATATCTTTAATTTGGTCCAGGAATTGTGTTGGGGATTTGATGGAGTAGTTGGCTGAATCTACTAGATGTCTCAGTATTCGTGAAATTTTTTGACAAATTGTACGTTGGCGTTCCGGGGAGTGCTATAATTGGACGTAGTGGAATGTTCGGTTTGTGTGTTTTTGGTCTGCCGTAGAATCCAGGGAGTACTGGTCCACTAGATTTCATTCTCCATTGGTCTTGTTTTGTTATTTCTCCTGCATCGACTAGCTTGTTTAAAGTCTTTGAGATTTGGTTGTCTAATTTTTTGACAGAATTTGTGTCCATCAGTTTGTATGTGCTCTTATCTTTGAGTAGTTCTTCGGCTTTGTTGACGTATTCTTCTTTGTCCATGATCACTGTGGTGCGTCCTTTATCCCTGGTATTATGACAATATCCTTTCTATTTTTGAGTTCTTTCAAGGCCTTTTGTTCTTGTGGAGTCAGTTGCTTGTTTTCTTTCACCTGTTGAGTTATCGGTACTATAGTTTGCCTTATTTCCTGTTGTGTTTCTTCGCTGATTCCAGAAGTTTCGAGTGATGACTCTAGTGCTGCGAAGAACTCCAGCTTTGAGGCGTTGCTTGTATTGTAGTTTAATCCCTTTTGGAGCAGGCGTTCTTCCGTGATGACAATTTGAAATGGAAAGTAGTTCGAATCTGGATTATACACAAGGTATCGTTAATTAAATTACTGGTTAACATAAAGTTGTAGACTCTTCAGCAAGACGTACCTGTAATCTTGAGGGAACTGGTGCTCCCTAACGGATTCTATCCCTGGTCACCCACCTTCCTAGTCAGAGACGTTAACACAGGGCTATCCCGGCTGCGACAAACCTCCTGTAGAATTGGGATGTACTCACAAATGATTGATCAAATTATATGCAATCGATCTGCACTAGGAAGGACCTGACACACATGAAATTGATTGTCACCCACTTAACAATTAGTTGTGACGTCCAGAAGCAATTTAAGTCAAATACCTAGCATTGTTTGACGAACATTCTAAACGAGCTATAAAGTTGCAGGAAATTTATAGTTTGAACTCACCGTATACGACTGTCATTCGTATCCCCTGTTTGACCATAAAATTCAGCAATCGGAATATAGGCAGGCAGTAGTCAAGGAAGTAAAATATTCTAGTGGACAGTTTCTGACGGAAGATAGTTCATAGTGACTAAGTGGAAAATGCATTCACAATCGATAGATAATCTTGTCTCGTTTATATAAGTGGTAGGTCACAAACAGATGTACGTTCGTGTTGCCTTGTGGCTATACTTACGAGTGGTTGGTATTTTAACAGACACAATACCTAGGAACAACGAATGTTCGCAGTAATTGATTAACATAAGCGACATAGGTGATATCCCACTGGCCCCACAAGACTTTGATCGAAAAATGTTACATTTCTGGGAGCTGTCATACTAACCTATCAAGTATTGATTGGATAGACAGATTCAGTTCATGGGACCTGCCTTTGAGCACTGTCTGCAACATGATTAATTCGCCAGTACCTGAATCGCCGTCAAGTGATTTAAGCGGGTTTTGTGTAAAAGAATTGCGTGATAAGTTTCCAGATATCTTTGGGGATAATTTGGGGCTATGTGTAAACGTATATGATTGTATGTATGCTCAGTAGGACGTTAACCCTGCGTTCCTTCCAAGGTACCTCATTTGATTACTGATGCCTTGGATGCAGAACATGACTGAATGAAAAGGTCTGTGGTTGTTTCTCCTGTAAATTATTCTGCATAGGAAACACCATGCGCGGTTTTTGAAGGTTGTATCTTCTTTTTGAGTGATATTATTTTATTCTCCTATCAGTTTTTCCCTTCTAATTTAACATTTGTTAGCGATAAATAAATCATCGCTGATAAGGTTCTACCAGCTTGACACCTCATTTTGGGACCCATTGTCATATATTAATTTCACTAGTTTTCATGCTGTCTATCTCTTTTCGCTAATTAACGTTAATATATTTGCTCTTAACTAATACTGGATCTGATTCTACCATAGAACTTTACACGTCTCATAAGTTAAATTATAACTGTCGCTGTGTGGTGCGTGCTACTTGTATTGATATAAGTAGTATATGACGCGAGTCAGGAATTTAATGTCCGGCAGCAGAAGATTGAGAAGATCAAGAGAGAAAGAGCGGGAATAGAAAGCAATCATTATGGAAATGCAAGAACAATGAAGTTCGAGACACTTGTTGAACATTGGGAAATTAAGTAATATAGTATGGTTTTTCTATTTTACCAAGTAAATCTGTAATTCTGTGCTATGTATAATTCGGTTGTTCTCACATGTGTTCTCCTTCACTACATTTGGTGTCGCTGCCTCCACTAAGGATGAAGATTCCATGGCCAAGGGAATTTGAGGACAGAGATGTGCTGAGAATCCTGAAGGCGTATGAGGACGTGTCGGAGCTGGTAGTAGTGAAGAAGCCGAAGGCGAAGTTGGTGGTGCTGGGGACGCTACTGAGAGGCGGGGCGAAGGCTGTATATGACAGCTTGGACAGTGCTGGCGGAAAGATGACGTGAGAGACGGTCACAGAGCGGTTAGTGACGGAGTTCGTCAGCCCAGTGGACAAAGAGGAGACACTGCAGAAGTTCCGGTCGGCGAGGTTGTCGGTCGATGGTGACCCACTGGTGCTCGCTGTGAAGATTACCAGATTGTTATGCCGTGCGCTGCCGATTCTGGATGAGGAGTCGGAGGCACAGTTGTTGGCGATGCAGTTTATCGAGAGTGTGTCTGCCACCGTCTCTCAACAGCTGTAACTAGTAAACTCAGCACAACCTATAGATATTAGTGAACTGTCGAAGGTGACTCGACATCTGATGACACGAACAGTAGCTCCGGTTGGGTGCGGAAAGCAGGAGATAAATACTGTCGAGAAGAAGATTGAGGAGCTGGAGCGTGAGGTTGCAGCAATACGAGTGAATCATAAAAGGAATGATAAATGTTACGCTTTTGTAGGGGCAGGACATTGGATGATAAACTGTCCATCAAGACCAAAACGCAGATATTTTAGACGTTATAACGTGTGTTCTTCCTAACCTTAGTATCTGAGGGTCGTTGCACTAGTAGATAGAGCGTCAGTTTATATGAGAGTGAACATAAGTGAATGATATTTAGCGCGTCTGATCGATACAGGGGCAGCAGTATCGTTAGCAGGCAAAGAGCAATGTAAGAGACCTAAGCCATATACATTAGTTGTCCACACCATAGAAGAGCACATGTTAGAAGTGTTGGGGGTGTCTAACAGTGTCCTAAAAGTGGGTGATGCTGAGATAAATTTTCTGTTTGTGGTAACCACAAGCTTATCGAGACCGATATTAGGAGCAGATTTCCTAGAAGAAGTAAAAGCGATAGTTGACTTAAGAAGTGGTAAGGTGGTCACAAAGCATGATTCATTGCCAATATAATAAAGTAGCAAAGTGGCTGAAATAAGAGTGACAGCGGATGTCTCGACGAAAAAACCAGATATTAACGAGTTATGCACAAAGTATGCGAAACTGTTCACTGGAGATGGGGAGCCGTATGTATTTTGTGACAGAGTAAAGCACGAAATCCCGATAAAGAACGATCGAGTAAATATATTTGCAACACGTCGTGTCCCGGTGCATTTAGAGGCCGAGGTAAATCGTCAGGTCCAGGAAATGTTAAAAGAAGGTATAATTGAGGAAGCGGACAGCCCATATAGCTCGCCGGTACTCTTGGTAAAGAAACCAAATGGAAAGTATAGATTTTGTGTCGACTTCAGAGAATTGAATAATATAACAGACCTGAAGCCTTGTGCAATGCCAACAGTGTGGAAACATTAGATCGGCTACAGAATGCCACGGTGTTTACAGTGCTGGATTTACGGTCAGGTTATTGGCAACTGCCTATAAAACAGAGTGATCGAAGCAAGACAGCGTTTACTGTACGTGATAAACAGTATCAATTTAAACGAATGCCGTTCGGGTTGGCGGGTGCACCGTTCACGTTCAGAAGATTAATGACACTACTGCTCAAGAATCTAGATAATGTCGAGGTATATGGCGACGATGTAGTTGTGTACAGTCAAACAGAAACAGATCACATCAAGCATGTGGAAGCGGTCTTAAAGCGAATTGACGAATTTGGACTTCGGATTAATAAGGACAAGTCGCAGATAGCGAGAAGTAGCGTCACATTGTTGGGACATAAAGTGGGAAATGGAGAAATAAAACCATTGCCGGAGAAAATTCTTACCATAAAAAATATTGCAGTACCTAATTCGAAAAGGAAGTTGAGACAGTTCCTGGGAAGAGCGGCGTTCTACAGTCGGTTTATCAAGAATTTCAACGAAATAGCAGCACCCTTATATAAGTTATTGAGCAGCACCAAGTTTACGTGGACTGAGACTGCCGAACAAACGTTCAACCGAATCAAAAACATGCTAGACGATCGCCAGATGACGCTCAGACTGCCTGAACCGGGAAGACTGTTTACAGTGGCCACAGACGCGAGTGATCATGGTATAGGTGCTGTGTTGAGTCAGGCTGATAGAGTGGTGGAATACGCGAGTCGCGTCCTCACACCTGCTGAACAGAAGTATTCAACCATCGAAAAGGAGTGTTTAGCGATCGTGTGGGCAGTGGAAAAATGGAGACCATACCTTTTAGGTAGACGATTTCACATTGAGACCGACCATAAACCCCTGCAGTGGTTGAAAACAGCAAGAGACCCCCGAGGGAAGTTGGCGCGATGGATGATACGCCTGCAAGAATACGATTTCAGTATCGGCCATGTTCCAGGAAAAGAAAACGTAATGGCAGATTACTTGTCAAGACCAGACATGGAAGCCGACCTGCCATTAACAGCATACGCGGTGAATAGTTTAGAGGGAGACCCATTAGAACTCGTCCGGCAGCAGAAAGCTGACCCTAACCTTCGAGAGGTAATCAGAGTGATAAAAGAGGGAGCAGACGTAGATAAACGAACAATGGACAAGGAGGTAATAACGCTGCTTCGGCAAAAGGAACGACTGAGAGTGAACTCATATGGAGTGCTGACCTGGCAGGACGACGATGAGAATTGGGTGGCGGTGATCCCGAAAGACTGGCGGCGTAAAGTGATACACGAGTGTCACCAGGTAGCACATACAGGCATCGCAAGAACGACGGACTTACTACGACAAAGTGCATACTGGCCGAGCATGAGAGACGATGTGGCTGAATACGTGTTAACCTGCCAGCAGTGTCAGCTAATGAAAAGCGATCGATACACACAACCGCCATTACAGTCAATCCCAGTAACCGCAGTTGGTGATCTACAGTCGGTGGATGTGATGGGACTGTTTCCACAGACAGCTAACGGTACCCAGTATCTTCTAGTGATGACGGAACATGCCACACGTTGAGTAAATGCCGTACCTATTGCAGACCAACGGGCAAAAACAGTGACCGAAGTGGTAATTCGTCATATTGTAGCGTGTCGCAGAATACCGAAGATGATATTAACTGCCCAGGGTCCCTGCTTTGACAGTGACGAGTTTAAAGCCTGTCTAAAGCAGTTTGGCATCAAGAGGATACTGTGGAGATAGGTCTGACAAGCCTATTTTGTAAATATTTCTCAATATTATTTGTATTTATTTTGTCAATCTTTCACCGTAAGTATATTTATCACTAAATGATTGTGGTTGTTCGTAAATACACTACTACGCACACACTCCTCGTTCTATTCTCACTCGTTATCGAGCCAATTGCATTCTAAATCGAATACTATCCACATTTTAGACTGTTGTGTCATTACTATCACATCCTACGTCAAGGAAACTACTGGAGTCATATTTACCTCATCAGAGTTATTACTCATTTATAATTGTGGATTTTGGTGCCAAAACTCAACGGAATACGCGACAACTAGCTGATTTAAGTATGTCCCTGAACTTTTATTTTGTGTTACTAATTTATAAGTTGTTATTGTTACATTACTTTTGGACGTAATAACTTTATTGCTAATTTTTGGTTCATATACTTTTGGTCCACTACAATACAAACTACACCGTATCATCTTCAGACGAACGAGCTTACAGAGAGAAGCAACTGGACGTTAAAGGATTCGTTAGTGTCTAAAGGAGAAATTGGGAAAACAAGTTACCATTGATTTTGCTGCGCATCGTTCCTCCATACAACGAACAACCAAGAAGTCACCTTTCTTGTTCATGTACGGCAGACAGCTACGACTTCCAATGCATAATAAGACGTGGCCACAACAACAGAAGTGGACGACAACAAGGTTAAGAAAGAGAGAACGTAGGCAATAAGGAACGTGGAAAAGAAACAAACATCAGTAATAAAGAACGCGGAACAACAGGGAAGGACGTGGAAACCTCTTGCAGTGGGGGACCTAGTAAAGTGCAGAGAACGAAAAAGTAACATAACAACGGGATCAGGGTCAGGAAAGCTGATCCCGAAATGGGAAGGACCGTACGTTATCACGAAGAGACGTGGCTCGGTTTACACGATCCGGAGAGAAGATAAGCAGACGTGCGTAAATGCTAGTCAACTGCAGAGATGGTTTCAAGATCATCATGTGCGTGAGTCACGAAAAGCCCCAAAGAAGACAGCTGTACGACGATCAGAAAGATTACGACGACAACTTATCAAAGGAGAGGCGATTGTGCTGCGCGCCAC
This sequence comes from Schistosoma mattheei, assembly GCA_944470405.2. Lineage (NCBI taxonomy): Eukaryota > Metazoa > Platyhelminthes > Trematoda > Strigeidida > Schistosomatidae > Schistosoma > Schistosoma mattheei. The sequence goes on from OX103947.1 coordinate 4,447,866, forward strand.
TTGTATTGATATAAGTAGTATATGACGCGAGTCAGGAATTTAATGTCCGGCAGCAGAAGATTGAGAAGATCAAGAGAGAAAGAGCGGGAATAGAAAGCAATCATTATGGAAATGCAAGAACAATGAAGTTCGAGACACTTGTTGAACATTTGGGAAATTAAGTAATATAGTATGGTTTTTCTATTTTACCAAGTAAATCTGTAATTCTGTGCTATGTATAATTCGGTTGTCCTCACCTGTGTTCTCCTTCAGTATTGATGTTCACTTAATTGAACTTCGCATTTACATTACTTCCAATAATGTCAAGGCCATCTAAAAAACATATTATCTCTCCTGATATCTATAGCATCTGCAAAATATTTAAATCATTCACCAAAGCGAATAACGTGAAGCCTTATAAACACACTGATCAGTCCTGCATCCTATTCTGATCTTCCTTCTGCTACACTAAACGTGTACCGTTTACTTGGGCATGACATCAAAACCTTGCATCTCTCTTGTAGATATAAATAAGAGCGGTCACATGCCGTTGGAGTTGCCATCACTTGTCGGTCCAAACAACAGCGTCACATGTGACTAGTATTTATACACTGCGACTGACCCCAAACACCCAACAATTTTACAATCGGTCATAATGAGTAGTGGTCCACGGAATTCATGGAAGCCTGCCTGCAATAGCCAGCCCGATGATGTAGATTTCGACTACTCACCTAGACACATACTCCATCCCCCAACTAAGTTTGCACAAGGTTACCACCCGGTAGACACTTGCAACAAGTTTGTATGTAACCATACCGACCTTAAAAACTTTGATATAATTTCCAGTAATCCCACCACTGGTAGATCTAAAAGCAGCCAAACAGAACTTAGCCTCACCCAAACTATCCAAGGCATATTACCTTGCAGATATTTAGTCGAAGTTCCAGAAAATCCGATCTCGAAATTATAAGAAACACTGAAAAAGTAGTTGACCATATATCATCTGAAACGCTGGAAAGACTTCAGTATATGTAGAATGTCATTGTGTATAATTTACCTGATAATGCGAACGCAAAGATTGCTAAAAATACTCTTCTACAAGAATGCGGATTGTCGCAATCTTATTGTGTAACAAGATTACGTAAAGCACACACTAAAGCCTCCTGTCCCATTCTGTTTCAGTTCGGTAGTATCACTGAAGCTAGTCAATTCCTTAATAGTCAGTCATTACTGAGATGTATTCCAACATTTAAAAAGATTAGAATCATCTATTACAGGACTGCTATCCAGCGTCGAATCTTCAATGGAATACAAACTAATCAACTCAGCCTACGTAGTAGCGGCAGTTTTAGCGCTTGTCAATGAATAAATCCTAAAACCTCATTCACTACCCCTCCCAAAAACGGAGGCACGTCGCATGCTGTTATTAGTCCTAGAAACAAGGCTGCACATAAAGCAGCTGCAACCACTCATCCTCAGCCCAAACACCCAGCTACCTCAAAATGCCAACGGTGCCACAGCGGCATTGATAAAAGGCCTAAAATAAATCCCTAGGGATCGCCCTAACAGCTACAGACGCTCAGACACCGTTGTACAAAATAATACTAAACTCAGCAAAAACCCACCAGTACTCCAGCACCCCGTAACCAAAACACGCACCTTTTCTTAGCAGTAGAATGCCCTACAGTAAACATAGTGAACTGGCAGTGCCCACTCATCCTAACGT
>OX103947.1:4449689-4474288 GCA_944470405.2 Schistosoma mattheei
TACGCGTTATTTCTATGGGCGTGATCAATAAATTACGGAGTTAGTTTAGTGTTATTAAATAGATGCGATAGTGAAAATAAATGGCAAAATACTCGTGCAGTGAGTTAATAACTAGGTTTACTATGAATTCACAGTTTTCCTGTGTAGCTCATGGGTCTAGCTAGTAGAGGATTTGTGTGCTAGGAGAGCATGAAAAGTAACATAAGTGATGAAGGCTGACCGAGAGAAAAAACAAACAAAAAGGTCGGCCAATGACTCAGCAAGTGCACACGATGCACTTACATTCGTTGCGGTAATCTATCAACAACGGTCATAATTAAAAAAGTCTTAGATTAAGATGACATTGAAGCCAAAATCTAGAAGCAGATAGTTCACCCAGCCTCGTTTTGTAACATTCAACTTTTTTAGGTTTGTGTCCAGCTTGAAGGTGCCTTGTGTGCTAGGAGAGTGTTAGCAGCAATGTGAGATTTCGTTGAAGAGAAAAGAAGTGTAAAATGAATCGATGATTCAGTAAGGAAATGGAATCTAATAAATAAGCAGTTGACGACAGTCAGAACTAACAAGACTGTGGGAATAAGATAATGTGGTAGTCGAAATGAGGGATTGTTAGAGTAAGGCCTCAAACTTGTAGCAGTTTTAAAATCCTTGTGCGTGATATGATTGATGTTAGTGATTTATTACAGAACAACAAAAAGTAAACATACTGGGAGAGGTAAAATAAGCTCCTTATAAACTGAACTAGCAAATTGACATATAACTCATTTTTGCGAATACGTTTTCGCTTTTGTAACATGGCCGCGTAGTCCGCTTTTCTGAAATATTTACGTTGTGCTGACGTCATGTTCCACCTCCTTGTTCATTCACTGGACCAGATTTTATGTCGTTGTATTGGATTCTCACTAACCTCAAAAGAACCACGATAACATACACAAATCTGTCAAGATATCAAAGCGTCGTTAACCACGCCTTATATATGATGCGTTAGAAAATAGAATCGAAATCAAATCTTGACAACAGCAACGTCGCACCATTCAAAATTCACTAAAAAGGATAGTGGATTGATGGACTTGTATTAATTCTTGCAGCTCATTTCCAGTGAAGATCTAGATCCTCCATGAAAATATCCACTTACGGGGCTGATATCACTTGCTCGAGCAACCGAAACCACAGACGCTGGTCACTAACTGGAATCCATTAACATCATGATAGGCCACATGACGCCGGGATCAATTACAAAAGCAAGTTTGAGCTGACTATTCCATTTGTGGACCGTCTAGATCATAAAAATCGTGGAACACAGGGACTACTAACTCGTATAGGTAGGCCACCTGTCCATTAACATAAGGCTGATAGAGATAAACAGAGCGGTGAATACCACGCGTTCCAAATTTAGAGCATGAACTGCTTATATATGAACGCCGCGAGTTTACTGAATAAAATGGATGAAGTGTGTGAATTCAGCAATGCTAATAATGCTCATCTGATAAGAATATCTGAAACTTGGGTATCTCAATTTACGGACCAGAAGCCAGCGATACACTCTTTGTTTATTAACAACAGTAAAAAGCAGGAATTGTGTGTAGAGTATCCTCATACTAACGATCTTGCCTGGAGTCAAATCGAGTGCACAATCAAGAGTTTATCAATTTTGATGAATCCGTGTGGTACTGAGTAGGACTGTCTATCACTTGGGGTGTCTAGTTGGAATGATCTACAGGATGCTCACTGATGACATGGAGTACGACAATCGTACGCCAGGAGGGTTATCCCGCTCTACTCGTCCCGGATTCATTCATAACCTGATTCTAGGAGACTCCAATCTTCCTTAAGTCAATTCCGTATAGTGGAAGTGAAAGCTCTACTGAGGCTCGGTTCTTCAAGCTCATTGAGGATCTTGCATTTTTCAAAAATGTGAAGTTGGCCACCCGTTGAAGGAACAGTCAGACACCGTCGCACCTAAACTGGGTATTTACAAAAGAAGAATTCCTACTTGACAACCTCACAATCCTGGCTCCCTTACGGAAAGCAATCACACCGTCATAGCCTTCAGTTTTATCAGCAAAATTAAGCTAAGACATCCCACCAACAACAGGCACTGGAATTTCAAACGGTTAAATGTGTCAGCTTTACAGAACAATCTACAGCAGGTAGTTTGGGAAATTCGCCGTCATTTGAGTGTGGATGCCCATTGGGATTTCGTACTGCACACAATCTTATGTGCTGTATGGCAGTTTGTTCCTCAAATGGTCCCCAAAATCTACACACTTCATTTTCTAAGCCACGAAGGCACTTTTAGACGGAACGCAACAACGACTCATACAGGTATCCCAAACAAGTAAGGAACATATACACCAAGGCAATAAGAGAGAACAGGCTTCAGTGCCAGGTAAATATTATTTGTTTCCAGTCCGAAAAGCCTATCCCGTTATGAAACCTCTCTTCGACAAGCCAAAACTGAAGTTTCCCAAATACTAGGTCCTATTGGCCCAAACAACAACGACGGTAACGCCACTAATCTTCTGGATGAATATTACTCTCGGACATTTCAACCGACCCACATCAATTACATTATTGAAAGCTTCATCTTCAACCGCACAGGACTTTCGAAGTGAACGAGAGCTCTGACTTAGTGTACCGGAAGCTGCAGAACGTCAGAAAGAACACTTCTCTTGGTTCAGATATGGTTCATTCTGCTATACTGAGAGAAGCAGCTTCAATCCTGGCAACAACGTTTAGCGTGATGTTCCCAAACTTGCTACGCCGAGGCAAATCACCGGAAATTCGGCAGCTGGCCCAGATCACATCAATTTTCGAAGGAGATGGACGAAGCCAACCTTCAAGCTACCTCCCAGTGGTTCTTCTCCTATGCCTTCAAAGATTACGGTATACACGACTATTTATTATCCTTAAAGTTCTTTTCACTCCAACAGCATGGTTTCTTGAAGGGCCATTCTTGTATAACAAACCTGCTGACTGCGGTGGACTGGTGGACAACCATCCTTGGTCTCTAAGGGAAGGTTGGCGTCATTTGCCTTGACATATCAAAAGCTTTTGACTAAATCAACTATACACGTTCTATCAATAAGCTTGAAGATGCCACAGGTATTTGTAGTTTGACAACAAATTAACAATTGACACCTTCTATAATTGAATCGTGCCCACCCAGTGAAATTAATGATCAGAAACGAGAAAATTCGAGGATATATTTGATAGACTATATATAGGGAATCGAGTGATCTAGACTGGCTAGCGATTGCAGGAGAAGTTGATCACGGCGACCCCACTCGTGAACCAGTGTGGATGTGTGGCAGAGCGCTTTGAGCTTGATAAGTTCATTAAAACTAATATGGTCAGCATCAACTGACGAAAACCTACATGGCTATTGATTTTGGGGATTTATTTACAGCTCCAAGCTCAAGCGATTAAATGTCAAGTCACCTTTAATTGACTGACTCACTCTATATCTAAAAAATCGACATTTTAAGGTCAGGGTTAACTCACTTTCTCTCAGGCTATGGAATGTCCTAGTGGGGTCCCCCCAAGACTTCAGTACCAGGACATCTTTTCTTGATTTATGTAAACTATCTTCCACAACACGTGTCGTCAGACTCATGACGTTTTGCTGATGATGTGAAACTTTGGAGAGATGAACGCGACCCGGACGATAAACCGGCACTTCAGGAAGACCTAACTCAAATTTATATCTGATCAGATGACGACGGACTTACCTTTGGCACTTCAAAGTGTGAAGTAGTCCATCTGAGACATGTTACAGACTACGGCTACAACTTAGACGACTGTAGAAGTGTCACAGGTTTAAAATGATCTAGTAGTGTTGGAACCCTATGACTTGAAGTCCTACGCTAACTGCGATAAAAACATCTTTAGAGCAAATCTTGCAGTCGTAACATTGAAGGGCGTTTTTGACCAGTTTGATGAAAGAACGTTCCACATAACCTTAAAGAGTTTCATTCGTCCCCATTTAGAGTAAGGCAACATGGTATTTCCTCCCTCACTCCGAAAGGATAACGACATGGAATGCATTTAACGGCGAGCCAGAAATACGGTACGGGGACTCAAATTTAAGCCTTATGTAGAGCGCCTCCAATCACTAAGGCTTTACACACTAGAGAACAAAATTGTATCTTACTATGATTTAACCATTTCATTTTTCTCTTTTAACGTTAATATGCCTAAATTCTCTGTTTTGGAAGGCAAAAAATGAGGGCATATAAGGTGCAAATTTATCACTAAGTAATTTGAAAAATATAATCAACTCACCTCTAGTTCTCCGATACGACCACCATACTGGAGCTTCGCTATTCCGGGTAATGATTTTGTACGGCACAGTCAGGCTGTTACGCCATGGGTGTTCGCGCACATTTAACATTGTCTAGGATCAGGTATAAACAGTTTTCTTTCCGTCTCACGTTTATTTCCGTAATGTTTTTGTTTCTTACATGACATTTATTGCGGTTTATTAGTAGTTTGACATATTTGTTGCTGACAACCTGTGTGAATATTTAGTAAGCTTAATGTGGTTATTTGTAACACCGCTAATTCGGGCTAGTGAAATTCACCGTTTATTAAGTCAAAAATAGTCCATAATCACAGTTTTGTGTATAAATGAGCGTTAAGAACCTTTAAATATAATTCAACTCCTTAATTATGGTGGTGTTGAACGTGGATATTGGTAGGTGTTTGTAAACTGTAGGTTGAAGCAATTAAGTTAACCGATTGGCATCATAAACATAGTATAAAGCAATCTACTAACATAGGGAGTCGTTAATAGTTATGAGGATTTGAAGCTCTCAGTGTACAATACGACAGAACCCTATAAGAACAAAAATCAAATAACAAGTATTAATGAATTGATTCTTGAATTCTTACTGCATTACAGACTGACTCGGCATAATTCCAAAGCAAATCAGGCCAAATAAGTGGCGAAAAATGGGCGAGTAATCCAACCTAAAACACAAATTTCTAACCCTAATATCTTCATTCTGTCCACGAAACTCAGCTAAAGTAACAAAGTAATAAAATATTGTATAAGATAATTTGTGGAGATGAATAATGTTTAATCTGGAAGACAAATTCATCAATAGATGGTAGATTCTGAATAACAGCAAGCACGTACTACACAGGCATATTTTGCTTCCGTCTTTGCTGACCAGTGGACACTTATTTTCTTTTCTGATTGTATATGAGTTGTGGTCATGTCAGTAATCTAATTACCCATGTTGGAGTTATATGAAAAAATGAGCTGTGAAACCATCTGTATTTCATTCCCTTCCTTAATTATGGTGGTGTTGAACAGAATTAATCGTATGAAATTATGGTCTAGTTAGGTACTGATACTAATTTGATAATAAACGTAACCCGACGACGGTAAATATGTGACATGGGTGCCTTATATGTAAGACCATACGTGGAAGTAGCGTTACATATTCCTTCTTAATTCTTAGACACTTACTCTTGAAAATTAATAGTATTCATACCCATGAAAGTAGGAATAAGAGGAAAACAAAAATTACGTAAAAGTTTATTGAGTCATCATTAATACTGAAACATAAAAAGAGGGTGGCGTTACTGACCAGCGAACATGATGGTGCGGAGATAACTTCAATCCACTCATGTCTGTAGGGCAGAACATTCTGTTCAATTACGGCTCCTTATGGTTTAGTGGGATGTCACGAACTTATGGTATTGATGCTGATTTATCACACAAAATACCTCTTTAAATCATGTTACGAACGTTGAATTGGTTTCACTTCCTACCCAGAAATCCTATTACAAGCAAACTAGACAGTTCGCTAATATACGAAACAAACTCAAGACCCTATTATACCTAAAAGAAAAAAACAAAAAAATTGAAAAGGGCTATATTGACTTCGATAATAAAAGGAAGATAGCCAATTGTATATTGCAATACTGTTTCTAGCACTATATTTTATTGTATAACCACTCATAATCCCATACTCTCAGCTCCTTTCCGAATCGCCTCCATTTGTCAATTGTATGTCCACTCACACCTTGTTACCACTTATTTTCTTTAACCTAGTAAAATGCTCCTTCTTAACAAATACCTTAATAAAAGGAAATTAGACTGAGTAATCATACCTTAAACATTCCTTCGTGAATATTGGCTACTCTGCCTCTCGTCCTTTCTTTTACTTGCTCCCTCTTTCAACCCCCTTGTGATATGGAACGAAAGATTTCATCCTGCACCATCGACAAAGCCTTGGACATTCCAAAGGGACATAAGGTTGCGACATTTTGAAGCTCCCACCTTCAATGGACCTATCATTGACCATCAGTTGTACATTCGCAACGTTCATGAAGCGCACAAACTGTGATACTGACTAAAACCATCTACATTCATATCTTATAAATTATCAACCCAGCTATGTAATTTACTACAGTGGATATTGTATCATTTGTATCAATTTGATCTTGCATGTAAACTGGCATGCCTCATGTAACAAACTGTTATTTGAGAATAAAATATTATTATTATTATTAAATACAGGTTTACAAGCTGTTATTGATAATTCTTAAACAATAATTGTTGACTTTGTTTCTCAACTTCCGTCGCGAAACCTTCACCACATTTTTCAATGATGTGATGCCCTTAAATTCTTTGGAGTCGTAGAATCCTTAAGTAATCACCACTCCGTGTCGGTATTGCAATTGTTGTGTTATTTTGGAAGTTCTGAGTAATATGTGGCTTCCATCTGCTGCAATGCTTGAGAAGTTGATGGGCTATGGATTTCATATTTTACAAGTAATTAAGCTTACCTGTAATAGTTTGTCTTTTGACATATGCCAGTAGCATATAGCGGCAACGATATCGACTCGTAACAAGTATTCTACAATTGCACTCACAAGTGCTTACATCCACTTCATAATGCTGTCCGCATTCAACCATAAACAACTAGTCTCCGTTTTCCTCTTGTAGAATTTGATGACATATCCTTGCTCTTCCACTCTTACACGGAACTTTGATTAGAAACTAAGGAATTTAGATTTAAACGTCAGATATTAGTTAAAGTCCTCACGTTTTTGATTCACTTTCAAACCTTCCGATTTCTGCTTATGACCAGATGTACAGTGAAATGTAACAAACAGGTATTTAAACCTGAAATCCTTCAGCAACTTACTTTCCGTGCGGATCTAATGAGTATAGGTAGTTTGAGAAGGGATAAAATTATTCTTCCATACTTTTTGGAACTCTTCTAGTGCTGTCAGAGTCATGCCAGCATGGAAAACGCTTGTTCAATATCATACTTTGGAAAGCGTCGCTAAGGTCGAATGAAATGCCATTTGAGCATGAAGCACTACAAACAGAAATCATTATTTATAAAACAATTTACTCCTTCAAAGAATAATAACCCAAGGAAGTACTACAAATATTTTGGATTTACCAGTGACTTGGCATTTAGTTGAGGTTGGGATCACAGATCAAGTTACGAAGCAACAACAGAGCCGACATGTACACTACAAAACAGAGAACGCTAAATTAATGCTTTTGGCAGTTATTTTTTGCTTTTCAATGCAGCGAAAGATGACTTAAATGTGGAAAAGCTTGACATTCATGCAATCCGAAAAACCCATGACAATTAAACTATGGAATGACCGCCTCTTGTCAGGCCGTTCAAGGTCGTTGAAACGAAAGGCTCTGACGTTTTGCCCGTGCCTTTCGTACTTGTTGCGATTATCCTTACTTTCGTGTACTTGTTGTATCAAAAGCATTTTCGATCCACTTTAACTTGAAGTATTTAGGTTAAGGTTTTAAAACTTGCTACACTTTGTCTTGTAGTACCTTCTTTCTCATTGACTGACACCTATGTTCATACCGTGATCATATTGCTTTAAACCTGATTACAATGGTTGGTTGTATTTATAAATATGGGCAGCTAAACTGTTTGTTCCCTATGGAGGGAGGAATGCAGTGCAATGGGTGCAAAAAGTGGTTTCATAAGATGTGCACGCGTTTAAGTCCCACAGCATACTAAAGATGCTCGAAACATAACTCGCATTGGTTTTGCATATTTTGCTTTACAAATAAGACGTTACTAATCCAGGAGGCTATGAGCCCATTAGCTTTGGCCTGTAAGAAGAAAGATGGTGGTTGCCCAGGTACTGATGGCGAAGATTGCGTCAGTGTTGAGAGCGCTGTCATGGCATTCGTCAGACACCCAACTGTGCGACAGGCAATTGAGCCTTATACCTCGAAACAGTTAATCAGCGGTTGCCATTAGACATTGGTGGCCAAGTTGCTACAGCGGAAACTAATGATCCCGAATACTTCCGATGAAGATGTTGCGGCTGATGAGAAGTGAATGACGCGGTAACGTAGGAGAGTAGTGAAGACAGCCAAAAGTACTCGGCCAAAGTCGCAAAGTAAGACATCAAACATTGTTGTGAGTCATTCGCTCGACTCCTATGACTTTGTTACGAGAAAAAACTAACGAGAAGATGCCAACAGTCAATATACAGGATCTGATATCACGGTCGAAAGCCATTAACACGATTTGCAATGAAGTTAGACCCCGTCCTAGGTCAATTAATTGGAATCTAGAGGAGTCGAAAGGCAATGAACCTGCTAAAAGACATGCACACGATCTGCAGTTAGTGGAATCTGTAATTAGAAATGTACTGCCTGTAAAGGTTACAAGGGTACATATTACGAAGGTAATACGACTCGGTAGATAATTTGGAGGCGAGAGGAATCATGAAGTTGGTACTCGGGAATTTCGAAGAAAGGGACGTAATGCATACAAAACTCGTGATCCAAATATTCTTACCTGACCAGATTGGTTGCTTGAGGATCGAATCAAGTGGAAGAGTACTCCTACAGAGTTAGAACTTGGGAGCTGAATGGCAAAACGAACCTTAAGATTAAGGGATTTTGGGTAGTCAGGTTTTGGGAGCCAATGCTTCCGAAACCTGTATAGGTAAAACGAATGATTCCCAAAGCACCCTAAAAGTGTGTTATACGAACGCTCGTAGTTTTCGAAATAAAACGTCCGAGCTAAGTTTGATGGTGGATGAATTAAGCACCGATATAATTATCGTCACAGAATCTTGGTCCAAAGTACATATAGACTGTTCTTCCATCACTGCAGGTTACTTCTGTATTAGAAGGGATAAAGAGTTAAGTCGCAGGGCAGGAGGCATAATATTATATATTGAGGATCACTTTCGTATACAGTCAATCATATCGGAGGTGCAAGTTAGTGGTACATGTGAGGTAGGATGTTGCACAATTAGGTCCAGAAACGGGTTAGTGGCTATAAAAGGAATATACTGTCTTCAGACTCATCTGTTCTTGGAGTAAGGCAGAATGTTGTCTCATCATTGGGGACCGCTGGCTGGTCGGTCGACGTAGATGAAATAAGTTTAAGGCTACCTACGAGCCCTAACATAATCGTTTATCCATGGTCAATACGTAAGGTATCACAACGCTCACCATGGATTAATAAGAAAACCCGGAAGCTGTTAGAGCGTATGAAACACTTCTGGGACTTATTCTTGTCAATAGGACACGCATCACTTAAGTGTGAATATAAACGATCCGGAATATTTTTAAAAGACTAAGGCTAAATCCCGTACTACTAACGGACGACAGTTGGCACATGATAGCCGTACGTGTCTGAAACGGTTGTTTTTGTATGTTTAACAACGAACAAAACGTAGTGATAGTATTTCCCTGTTACTATAACGCGAAAATTCGGATTTACTAGCCGAATCAGATTTGGCAAAAGCTGAGACTTTTTCAGATTATTTTAGCGAAGTATGCTCTACGTGTATTGTTACAAATACTTATCCCTATCACAGCAAGATATGGTATAATCTTATTGGTCAACATTTATTTAAACGTGTCATTTTCCTACTGGCCATTATTGTACAATGTTATTTTCTATTTTGTGGTACGTTGTGGTCTGCTTGACTGGTATATAAACAAGGTATGTTGAAATATAGTGATTCATATATCCGAGGCTGAGACTTTCGTTCTGGACTCAACTGGCTGGGCTAGACATGGAAGCGAGACCAATCAGAACCCTAGGTCGTTCTACGTGTTTGCGCGTCTTTGGTCCGATCAATAATTCGCTACCTTTAATCAGCAGCATTTATTTTTCACGTTATAACAGATAACGCACTTTGAAGGGTGACATTCACGACTGCTGATATCTCTTGGGGACATTGTTTCAAGACTGCTCGCGACGGCCTTCAACATGTCCCTTCATTCACCAAACTCTCTAGAGATTGGAATGACGCTATAGCCAGTCCTACATTTAAGGACGGTCAGAGACAGATCGTGTCTAACTACCGGCCTGTCAGTCAAACTAGCAGTGCCGTTAAGTTACTTGAAAAGATAATTCGGGTTAGGTTGCTAAGCCACACAGATTCACATAATCTGTAAGCTCCTGAGCAACATGGATTTTGGTACAAGCGTTCCTGCTTGAATAAATTGCTTATTACGAGAGAGAAGTGAAAAGCAGCCCTAGATAAAGGTCTGTCTATCGATGCGACATTCACAGATTTTAGCAAAGCATTTGACAAGGATTAAAACTTAGGTCTTGTGCGGAAGCTCTCGAACTTCAGAATAAAAGGCGCTGCACGGGAATGGATGGGACAATTCTCACGTGACCGCAGACAAAGAGTGAGGGTCAATGGAGAGCTATTCGAATGGAAGCCGGTCAAAAGTGGTGTACCCCAATACACCATCTTAGGCCCTCTGCTTTTCCTCCTCTGAGTTAATGAAATACCACTGTTGCGTAGGTCCTCGACATTATGTAAAAAATCTGGAGAACAATAAAAAGTGCGGCCAATCATCTGGATCTTCAGGCCGACATAGATGGATTAGTTACATGGGCCTGTAGTGACTCACATTTATCACGAGAACACGACTGGTTTAATAAAAACAATTATTATTATAACCAACTGTACCAGTGTTTGTTTTAATGTGCTTTTGTTTGACTGTGCTAATGACAGCTATTTTGTGCTTCCATTCTTTACTTACACTTCGATTGTAACTTCGCGCGAATTCGGTTACCTTCTGTAACCAAGGTTGTATCCTGGCACGATCTCGGTATCCTTTCGATGCCACGAGATCGCCAGCTAATAAACCTCGACTTGGTCCATTAATTGCCTTCTGGTATTCGGCTTCTCGGGGATTTTATGGAGTCATTTGGAACGAGCTTCTTACGCCTTCTGATCTATTTGGCACGTGTTTCTTGGTAGCGGTGTTCATAGTTAATCTCAACTCGACGCCACGCTACATTGGTGACCCGTATTTTGGAACACGCCTCAACTTCTGATCAAATCTTCCAAAGAAGCCAATTCGGTGAGTCTATGATTTATCTATCCACGTCTGTCGTATATTTTCATATTTTTTAATATATAATATACTCGACATGACGGATAACGATAAGAATAGTATTAATATAATAGACTCACATATACGTGTACCGAATCCTTGTTACTTTTTATTCGCGTGACGATGAATTCCACGCTTTATTCGAGAAATTTTCCCCTATTAACTATTCTCCTCGCTGACCCGGCTGCTTGGTACGGAATGCATACGCATAAGCATATCCGTCTACCACCCAGCACCAAATGGTTAAGTAAACGGTTTCACTGCCAACTTAAAAGTGCTCTACGAGCACACGAAAACGGCAACTGGCACGAAACCTTACCGCTCGTTCTTTTAGGGATCAGAACGAGCTTAAAGGCAGATATCCAATGTTCCGCCCTGAACTTGTATACGGCACGACATTGCGTCTGCCCGGAGAATTCTTCACACCACGGAGCAGACCTAATTTCGGTAAATCAGACTACGTCCATCGACTGTCTGCATTTATGCGAACGCTGTCTCCGGTGTCAACTCGAATACAACATCGACAGGTCGCTCTCCCTCGAGAGTTATCTACCTGTTCACATGTTTTTGTACGAGTAGATTCGGTACGCAAACCTTGGCAACAACCTTACGAAGGCCCTTTTCACGTGATCGCTCGTCACGAAAAGACCTTCAAGGTTGATCGATATGGACGCGTCGAGATCGTCAGCATTGATCGTCTCAAACCAGCACACGTCGATGACAGTGCCCTATCTGATAACCTGAGATTCAATGCTAGACCTATCAAACCTAGCGGGATCCTTAAATCTTCTTCAGGTCCCACGCTAGATACATCTGAGACCTCATTCTCACGTCCCGGTCAACAGCACGCGTCATCTGCACCGTCTACGGACGAGACGACAGTCTCACGTCCAGATCAGCAGACCACGCCGCCTCTGACCTCGGATGAGATTGCAGGCTCACGCGACGCGAACGAGACTACCGTCTCACGTTCCGGTCGCCGAGTACGGTTACCCGTACGCTTCCGCGACTAGCCGCACAGTTAACAACCGATACGGTGTAGGATTATTCCTATACTACACGCATGCTACACTCTTCTTTTTTTGATTTTCTTTTTGTTTCCTGAGCCCACGCCTTCGACCATCTCCGTTTGGTTCCGTCGACTTCAGTCAACTTTGGCGAAAGCTGGCCATAAAAAAAAGCTCTTGTCAACGCACTCAGTCGATATATTGGTTTCGAATGCTTGGCATACGCTTGGTCTCGAACTTGGTCGTTATGGTCGCTTCTGGTTCATCGGCTCAACGTGGTTTCGTCCTACGTCTGCAGCGTTTCTGGTGCGCACCCTACGAACGCCCTCTTCAGATTCTGGATACAAACCACTCTGGTGTAGCATGCCAACTCAAGCAATAAATACAACACATCGCTCCTGGTACCGTTCTCCGAAAACGACCTTCGTTGGCAACTCGACGATCAACGATCGCTTTCCTGTTCGCCAATTCTTCCGTCCTACAATCGCTCGTCAGCCGATCAGTCCCACGATTCAAACCGCTATTTATCGAAAGTGTAAACCCTTTCTAGCGGGGGGCTCCTGTAGTGACTCACATTTATCACGAGAACACGACTGGTTTAATAAAAACAATTATTATTATAACCAACTGTACCAGTGTTTGTTTTAATGTGCTTTTGTTTGACTGTGCTAATGACAGCTATTTTGTGCTTCCATTCTTTACTTACACTTCGATTGTAACTTCGCGCGAATTCGGTTACCTTCTGTAACCAAGGTTGTATCCTGGCACGATCTCGGTATCCTTTCGATGCCACGAGATCGCCAGCTAATAAACCTCGACTTGGTCCATTAATTGCCTTCTGGTATTCGGCTTCTCGGGGATTTTATGGAGTCATTTGGAACGAGCTTCTTACGCCTTCTGATCTATTTGGCACGTGTTTCTTGGTAGCGGTGTTCACAGTTAATCTCGACTCGACGCCACTCTACAATTGGTAATCCCAATTCAAATACAGGCTCAAGGTTGTGGCTTAGGAGTCAATTCCAGGAAAAGTGTTCTCATACCCATTGGACACGGCAATAATTACAATTATACTATTGATGGTACATCTTTTCCACGCGTTCAAAAACATAAAGACTTAGGGGTAATAATAAGATATGAATTGAAAATAACTGAGCATTGCAACGCTGATGCTGTCAAAGGTTTTCGTGCGTTATGGTCACTTCGTCGAGCGTTCAAATGCTTTGACGAGGAAATGTATAGAATTTGATATTCCACATATGTAAGATCACACTTAGAGTACTGTATCCAAGCAGCTTGTCTATGTCTGATAAATTATACTGACTCACTTGAGTGTGTTCAGCATGTGGGAACAAATTAACGAAGGGTTTCCCTTAAACTCCCTTATGATGGGCGCTTAAAACGCCTTAACCTTTTCCACAGGCCATATCATAAGACGCGAGGTGACCTTATACTGGCATTTCGTATCTTTATTTATGATTTGAGTGTTATTATGCCTTATCGTTTCGCTCCCTTCAGCACTAATAATCTCCGAAGACATGGTAAGAGGGTTCACAAATTGAGATCTAATAAACATAAAGTGGGGGCCCGTTTTCTCATGGAGTAGTCAATGACTGAAACGCCTTACCCGAACAAGTGGTATCAGCCCCGTCAGTGAATATTTTCAAGAAGAAGCTGGACCTTCACTGCAAGACGATCTTTCAGGTTTAACACAGGTTCACCAACTTACTATCATGAAGATTGAAGACAATATTGGCTCTCCTTATGAAGTTTGCGTTGCGACGTGCAACTGATCCACGTGAAGTTGGGGGCTTTTAGAAACCGCCACCTTATATCCCTCTGGAATGTCTGAGGCTCCAGTGATGCTGTATGGTCGGGTCAGTCGTTCTATATTTTTTTCGATGGCATCTCTCGAGGGGTCTTAAAGAGGGTGTAGAAAAAAAAGGACGAGAAGCACAGCAGACAACATTCATGGATAAGCAGTTAAGGTAGGACTAATCAATCTAATTTTCTCTTATTAAGGTTCTTACTGAACATTGGCATTCTAATATGTTAGAGAAAATAAGTGTAAACAAGGACTGTGTGGATAAAGAAATGTATAAGTGAAGGTCTTTCAGAGAGAAACTGAAAGTATGGGATTATATGTATTTATAGAGTATGGTGCTAAAAACAGTATTCTGGCAAACAAATGACTGTCTTTTTTCTCTGTCGAACCTATTTGAGCCCATTTTTTTGTAGATTTTATAAGATCTTCGGCAGGTTTATTTTTTAGCAAATTGTCTTACGGGTGTCACCCATAAGTGTGGTTCCTGTCGAGTATGGTTTCACGTTAGGATGAGTGGGCACTGCCAGTTCACTATGTTTATTGTAGGGCATTCTAATACTAAGAAAGGGTGCGTGTTTTGGTTACGGGGTGCTGGAGTACTGGTGGTTTTTTGCTGAGTTTAGTATTATTTTGTACAACGGTGTCTGAGCGTCTGTCGCTGTTAGGGCGATTCCTGGTGGATTTATTTTAGGCCTTTTATCAATGCCGCTGTGGCACCGTTGGCATTTTGAGGTAGCTGAGTGTTTGGGCTGAGGATGAGTGGTTGCAGCTGCTTTATGTGCAGCTTTGTTTCTAGGACTAATAACAGCATGCGACGTGCCTCCGTTTTTGCGAGGGGTAGTGAATGAGGTTTTAGGATTTATTCATTGGCAAGCGCTAAAACTGCCGCTATTACGTAGGCTGAGTTGATTAGTTTGTATTCCATTGAAGATTCGACGCTGGATAGCAGTCCTGTAATAGATGATTCTAATCTTTTTAAATGTTGGAATACATCTCAGTAATGACTGACTATTAAGGAAGTGATTAGCTTCAGTGATACTACCGAACTGAAACAGAATGGGACAGGAGGCTTTAGTGTGTGCTTTACGTAATCTTGTTACACAATAAGATTGCGACAATCCGCATTCTTGTAGAAGAGTATTTTTAGCAATCTTTGCGTTCGCATTATCAGGTAAATTATACACAATGACATTCTACATATACTGAAGTCTTTCCAGCGTTTCAGATGATATATGGTCAACTACTTTTTCAGTGTTTCTTATAATTAGAGATCGGGATTTTCTGGAACTTCGACTAAATATCTGCAAGGTAATAAGCCTTGGATAGTTTGGGTGAGGCTAAGTTCTGTTTGGCTGCTTTTAGATCTACCAGTGGTGGGATTACTAGGAAATCTGCTCCTAATATCGGTCTCGATAAGCTTGTGGTTATCACGAACGAAAACGTTATCTCAGCATCACCCACTTTTACGATACTGTTAGATACCCTCAACACCTCTAACGTGTGCCCTATTATCTACTAGTGCAACAACCACCAGATTCCTAGGGTAGAAAGAACACACGTTATAACGTCTAAAACATCTGCGGTTTCATCTTGTTGGACACTTTATCTTCCAATGTCCTGTCCCACCACAAGCGTAACATTTATCGTTTGTTTTATGATTCACTCGTATTGCCGCAATCTCAAGCTCCAGCTCCTCAATCTTCTTCTCGACACTGTTTATCACCTGCTTTCCGCAACTGGCCAGAGCTACTGCTCGTGTCATCAGCTGACGAGTCACTTTCGCCAGTTCAGTGACATCCATCGGTTGCGCTGCGTTCGCTAGTTTCAGCTGTTGGGAGACGGTGGTAGGCACACTCTCGATAAACTGCGACGCCAGCAAATGTTCCTCCGACTCCTCATCCAGAATCGGCAGCGCACGGCGTAACAATCTGGTAATCTTCACAGCGAGCACCAGTGGGTCACCATCAACCGACAACCTCGCCGACCGAAACTTCTGCAGTGTCTCTTCTTTGTCCACTGGGCTGTCGAACTCCGCCACTGACCGCTCCGTGACTGTCTCTCACGTCGTCTTTCCGCCAGCACTGTCCAAGCTGTCATATACAGCCTTCGCCCCGCCTCTCAGTAGCGTCCCCAGCATTACTAACTTCGCCTTCGGCTTCTTCACTATTACCAGCTTCGACACGTCCTCATACGCCTTCAGCACGCTCAGCACATCTCCGTCCTCAAATTCCCTTGGCCGACACCAAATGCAGTGAAGGAGAACACAGGTGAGGACAACCAAATTATATATGGCACAAAATTACAGATTTACTTGGTAAAATAGAAAAACCATACTATATTACTTAATTTGCAAACTGTTCAACAAGTGTCTCGAACTTCATTGTTCTTGCATTTCCATACTAATTGCATTCTATTCCCGCTCTTTCTCTCTTGATCTTCTCAATCTTCTGCTGCCAGACATTACATTCCTGACTCGCATCATATACTACTTATATAAATACAAGCAGCACGCACCACACAGCGACAGTTATAATTTAACTTATGAGACGAGTAAAGTTCTATGGTAGAATCAGATCCAGTATTAGTTAAGAGCAAATATATTAACGTTAATTAGCGAAAAGAGATAGACAGCATGAAAACTAGCGAAATTAATGTATGACAATGAGTCCCAAAATGAGGTGTCAAGTTGGTAGAACCTTATCAGTGATGATTTATTTATCGCTAACAAATGTTAAATTAAAGGGATAAACTGATAGGAGAATAAAATAATGCAACGTAAAAAGAAGATACAGCCTTCAAAAACCGCTAATGGTGTTGCCTACGCAGAATAATTTACAGGAGAAACAACCACAGACCTTTTCATTCAGTCATGTTCTGCATCCAAGGCATCAGTAATCGAATGAGGTACCGGTCTCCCTGGAGGGAACGCAGCTTTGACGTCCTGCTGAGCATACATACAAGCCTATACGTTTACACATAGCCCCAATTTATCCCCAAAGATATCTGAAAACGTATTACGCAATTCTTTTACACACAACCCGCTTAAGTCACTTGACGGCGATTCAGGTACTGGCGAATTAATCATGTTGCAAACAGTGCTCAAAGGCAGGTCCCATGAACTGAATCTGTCTACCCAATCAATACCTGATAGGTTAGTATGACAGCTCCCAGAAATGTAACATTTTTCGATCAAAGTCTTGTGGGGCCAGTGGGATGTCACCTATGTCGCTTATGTTAATCAATTACTGCGAACATTCGTTGTTCCTAGGTAATATGCCTGTTAAAATACCAACCACTCGTAAGTATGGCCACAAGGCAACACGAACGTACATCTGTTTGTGACCTATCACTTATATAAACGAGACAAGATTATCTATCGATTGTGAATGCATTTTCCGCTTAATCACTATGAACTATCTTCCGTCAGAAACTGTCCACTAGAATATTTTACTTTCTTGACCACTGCCTGCCCAACTTCCGATAGCTGAATTCCATGGTCAAACAGGGGATACGAATGAAAGTCGTTTACGGTGAGTTCAAACTATAAATTTCCTGCGACTTTATAGCTCGTTTAGAATGTTCATCAGACAATGCTAGGTATTTGACTTAAATTGCTTCTGGACGTCACAAATAATTCTTAAGTGGGTGACAGTCAATTTCATGTGTGTCAGGTCCTTCCTAGTGCAGACCTACTGCATAGAATTTGATCAATCATTTGTGAGTACATCCCAGTTCTACGGGAGGTTTGTCGCAGCCGGGATAGCCTGGTGTTAACGTCTCTGACTGTGAAGGTGGGTGACCTGGGATCGAATCCGTTAGGGAGCACCAGTTCCCTCAAGATTACAGATACACCTTGCTGAAGAGTGCTAAATAGCACGAAACCCGGGTGCAGGGTTTCCTGCTCCTGGACTTACATAAATTCAGCTTACAACTCTATGTTAATCCAGTAATTTAATTAACGGTACCTTGTATATAATTCAGATTCGAACACCCGCTCCAAAAGGGATTAAACTACAATACAAGCGACGCTTCAAAGCTGGAGTTCTTCGCAGCACTAGAGTCATCACTCAAATATTCTGGAATCAGTGAAAAAACACAACAGGAAATAAGGCAAACTATAGTACCGATAGCTCAACATGTGAAAGAAAACAACCAACTGATTCCACAAGGACAAAAGGCCTTGAAAGAACTGAAAAATAGAAAGGATATCGTCATAATACCAGCGGATAAAGGACGCATCACAGTGATCATGGACAAAGAAGAATACGTCAACAAAGCCGAAGAACTACTAGAAGATAAGAGCACATACAAACAGATGGACACAAATCCGGTCAAAAATTAGACAACCAAATCTCAAAGACTTTAAACAAGCTAATCAAAGCAAGAGAAATAACAAAACAAGACCAATGGAGAATGAAATCCAGTGGACCAGTACTCCCTCGATTCTACGGCAGATCCAAAACACACAAACCGAACATTCCACTACATCCAATTATAGCACTCACCGGAAGGCCAACGTACAATTTGTCAAAAAATCTCACGAATACTGAGACATCTGGTAGATTCAGCCAACCACTCCAACAAATCCCAAACACAATTCCTGGACCAAAGATATTCAAATCAACAACGACGAACTTATGGAATCCTTCGATGTGACAGCACTGTTCACTTCAGCTGAAACATAGCTAGCAAAAGAAATTATATCCCTACTGCTCAACAACGACACGAATCTCACTAAATACTCGAAGCTTCGAATTCAAAGTCTACTGGAACTCATCGATTTATGCCTAACAACATATTTTCAGTTCAACAACAAAATCTACGAACAAACGAAAGGGACACCAATGGGATCACCAATATCACGACTGATCGCTGAGGCAGTGATTCGAAGACTGGAAGCCACTATATTACCAGTGATCAAGCCAAAAATTTGGATTCGCTATGTAGACGACACCTTTGTCATCGTCAAAAAGAATGGACTGGAAAACACTTACAAACTGATCAACACCGTTTTCAATGACATCAAGTTTACAATGGAACAGGAGTCAAACAATCAACTAGCATTCTTAGATATATTGATCACCAGAGCCGACATAGGAAAACTGGAAACTCAAGTATACAGCAAACCGACCCATACAGATCGAATTCTCAACTACAACAGCAACAACCCAAGAGCTCACAAAATCAACTGCGTTCACACATTGTTCAAGAGGGCGAGAACACACTGCAGCACGCTGGCAGCGTGAAAAAATGAAGAGAAATACATGAAGTACACCCCCTCCACCTTCGCCTACATGAACATCAATTAGAAGTCAAACGCAATGGTATCTCTTCACTTATATCAATGCACGTAAATAACTACGAGCACTCAGTCGATTGGAAAAATGTATAAATCTTAGACAGAGGAAACTCAGAAAACACCAAAGAATTTTAGAAGCCTGGCACTCAGGCCAATCAGCAATCAACAAACAAATTGAAATCAATTCAATTTATCAACCAATCAGGAAAGTCATGCATAAATATAGGAGCAAACACCAAACCAACGGGAGACACATCCAAAACAAAGAAGTAAACAATGATAAATTTAAGGTCAGTAAGAACCAATTAACATCGACGTGCACAGAACGAGCTGTGAAAAACATATGGAGAAATTCGAACACTTTACTTCTATCTGAAGTTTGTGCTGATGATGTCGTTCAGAAGGACGATGAAAGCTCCACGACCAAACCATCCAGCTCAGAGAGCACAAGTCCACCAAAAAGCGACATTAACTCAGGCTATTCAACTTCGACTTAGTACCTTATTTTATGAAGTTTTGTTTCCTCGTTGCTGCAATCAAACAGATGATTTCGGCACATCAATCTGCTGTTCAACTACTCGAAATTTACAACCTGTCTAGTTGAGATGGTGGTCCGACGCCAGTATCATTCGCGCGAAGAATCAGTTTACGAAGCCGAGCGAATCTCCTGCAAAGTGAAAACGACATTACCGCTCCTATCTCAACACTGACAGCGTTTTTCATCGCTATCATTGACATGACTTCAGAGTGACACACTCGGTTCCTTAAGTTCTGTATGTTTTTCTGTTCGCTTATCAAACAAACATGCAGCACTCACCGTTTATCATCTTTTATAGACATCACTGTGCCACCTTCTCTCTCGATCTCTAGTCCTCGGCCTTTACTGATCGTAACGAGCGACTGATTTTCCAAACCCTGATAACAAGATGATCAATAGCTTCGCACAACGAATTCACAACTTCTCCTCACGTTATACTTCTGTACTTATAGTTAGCCTGTTAAATGTACTTGTAACTAGTATTCGACACTTACAAACGGAAGCTGTAAATGACACTGTCTGACTTTACACTTTGAAACAAAGGCAGTACAATCATCGGCATCGATTTATAATACACTTATCGTACTATGACTATAGCATCATTACTCTTCGGGAAAAATTAAGGTTTCTCATCTGATTATCAAAATCACATGTCAGAGGTATCTATTTCAATGTGACTTGATAGAACTTTAAACGATACGTTTCTTCTTTTATTTCTATGGTTAATCACTTTACATTCAACGAATATCCTGGTAACATGTTATTTCTCACTGTTTCTCGATCAGCTCCTACCGACTCCTTTCCATTAGTCATACAGATCGGCAATACCCAGAGGATTTAGGTCAGTCGTTTGGCAATCTGCCGCGCACGACCAACAACATATTTGGTATCGATTCTAAAGGCCACTGAATCTGTCGGGTGAGTATTGTAGGGCCAGCGAAATGTCACTGAGCCCTAGCCAAACCATACGACAATTGGGTCACTGAATATCGAACAGGTCATCGATCCCTCGTCAAAGTCAAGGACAATCAACATGCATCAGTTAATCGTATGCTATGGACTGGCCCATGCGGTGGTGGTCTTACCTTCGCTTGTATTTACTTTAACTAATATATTTCTGTAATAACGTCCTTTGTGTTGTACAATCTTCAAAGCATCTGTAGTACTTCGATACTTTGATGGGACAACTCACATAAGGTGCCGACCGTGAAGTGTGACTTCGACGTTAGCTCGTTCGTCACACAATTCTCGTCTAACTCGAGCAGGTCCTCAATCATTCGACAGAGGTCATCAACGCCTTGTCACACGATGTGATAAGTAGCTGCATTTTTTCAAGAAAAGTAATGTCAGTTCTTGTCGTACTCTTAGCGTTATAATATGTAGATTGATATTGAGGTTGACAAGGTTTTATCCGTCTTTTCAGAAAATAATATGTCAGACCCCGTATCAACTTGCAGCTTAATCAGTTTACTTTTAAAGAAGACAGTTACGTACTTCCTTTTTGACGAGAATCCAGCACCGTTTTCGGCCAGAACAACATTCAAATCGTGTGGTATCTCTTGTGATGTTCGTATCTTATTTTATTTTACGGAACTCATGCTGACGGTTGGTAATTTTTGGCTTACTTTTACAACATACGTGAGCATGACCACATTTACCACATCATAAAAAAACTCTTTTTTAAACGTAGCAAACATACGAGAATGACACCGCATCGCCAACAAGCTGTTTTGGATTTCATTCCATTTGGAATTCGCTGGCAGTACGAATCCTCATTTTCACGTAGAGATTTCCGCGAAGCATTAACTTGCGCGTGTCCACTGTTTCTTCTCACGAGATTTGTGCAATGCTTTAAATTCGCCATTCTTTAGCATTTTTCAGGTACTGTTCTGATGTCCGTATCTACTGCAGATTGTAACGCACATACAAAGATAAGGTATTTAAATTGATCTGAGGACATCTGTAACCGGAACTGCTCACATTCCCGGCTCACGACGCTTGCATGCATCACAAAATCGTCCTGTGGTTTATCTGCACTGTGGAGACACTGGTATCTGGTGTGAAAAATTGATGATTGTTCACCGAATATACTTGTCAGTCATTCTACTGTTTCTGTGAATGTAATGTCGGCTGGCTTCTTCGGGAGAATAAAATCATAAAACCTTTCATGTTCAGAAACTCCGTAGTAAACATATTCGTTTAGAACCTTCGTTTCACTCTTTACCATCATTAATAAATATATCCTCATGGCGCTTAAACCTCGCCTCAAAACAATCCTATTTTCCGGATGAAACCAAAATTCATTTATTGAAGTCGCAATAGAATCGGAAGTCATAGTAGAATTAAATACCTGAGTTTTCAAAAATACTGACATATTCTTGAATATTGATATGATAATATCACTTTGGTGCCGCAATGAAAATTTCAGATCATCCATTTCGTTGTTACAAAACCCACTTTAACTGAACATATTGGCATAGTTGCGTTTTAACTACCATTTTTACTGTTATGACGGTTGGAGTTTCTTCGTATACACGAACGTGACTTTAATTTACCTTAGACGAATATCTACACTAGATACTCTCCCAGTGTCTATTCTACAAGACTTCTATACAACTCACTCAAGAACACGTGATTAGCATGACTAGGACGTGAATGTATTTCCACCCCGAAAGCGGACAACAAGCAACACAATCCAACGGCAACCAACAATCAGTGATGACAATAAAGATGCGACTCGTCAAACGCCCGTCAGACTATCTACAAGCGTGACTAAGTAGACAATCAATCACTATCATTCTCACACACACATCAGAAAAATTAAGCGAAATGGTAGCTATGATATTACGTCAGATAAAGGCTCAGGTTATGTTCTGAAGAACACAACAGATTATGTTTCTAAGATACAGTTCATTTAAAGTGGCCACATGAGATTAAAGTTAGATAAAAGTAACAAGGACTTTACTGATTCAACTGGGCAAAGAATCGCGAAAGTACTCAGCGATCTCCTGAAGACTAAGATGATCGATAATTTCACTTGCAATAACCTACGACCTCGTGGGTCTTGTTTGTCCTACATGTATGGTTAGCCAAAAATACATAAACAAGATATTCCTTTTAGACCTATTCTGTTAATGGTCAATTGATCATACCATAAAGTTGCACGATGGTTACAGATAAGCGAGAACCAGTTCGTCAACGATTAGCCACCTATATATTAAAGGATTCATTTGGATTTGCTGACGGTATAAAGCATATAAATATTGCTGGTAAGTTTATGGTCTTTTTTGTGTGACACCATTGTCTACAGGAATACCACTCCATGAAACCATAGACATTATTTGTCAGAATTCTGACATCCTACCTCTACCAACATCAGAATTCAAACGACTCCTAATAGTGTCAATGAAGAACTTATTGCTGCTATCCCGATGGTAAACGATAATTCAATGGCAAAACATGAGTTTTGCAAGTGCATTTACTAGTTTTGTTAATATTATAAACGTGTGTTTGCTATCTGAAAGTGATGTAAATTTGCCTTGTTTTTTAAGCCCTTCTGAGATTCATAAATCTATTTTTATGTTGTTCATCTCCCACCCTAATTATATTTTGTTATGTAACCGTGTATATGTTAGACAAGACTTAATTCTGAGATGGTACATCCAGCAAAACATGATCACGTGGAATAGATGACATCTTTGTCAGAGGTAAACGAGATCGACTGGATGAAGTTTAAAAAGAGACGGTTGGATAGTCGTTTGTAATATATAACTGTTGTCTGCCTTACTCTTATTCGGAAATTTTAAATACCGTCCTGATCCTCGAAGTTTCTTTGACTAGAATAACGAACGTTTAGCTGAATCTAGTGTATTTCATACCATGAGACTCATTTTTAGTGTAGCTTTCATTTGTAATATAATATTGATGCGTCTAAACAACAACGTTAGCTGTCTCATTGTACACCTGAATAAATCTTTTAATAGCTTAATGAGTGCATCAAAATTCACTAGTACTTTTAATATATACTGGTCTTCGGCATCCAAACTTCTTTTAGGAAGTTGCGTTAGTTTAAGGTCTCATGTCTTTCAAATTTGGCAGTTGAGCTTTGATTTTGATTTACTTTTTACAGACCTCCATAGATGATCATGCCTCCAAAAGTTTGTTAGTTGGTAACCATTATTTTATATAACCAACTTTGAAAGTGAATGATTATTTTGTATATGATGTGGAACACGATTGAAGGATGTATGACTATTCTGAACACCCGTTCTTAGAATTTATTTTCATGCATTACATATTATTGTATAAGAATAGTAACAAGGGTAATCACAATTTCGGTGAATTCGTGTAATCCATTTGCTGACTTTCTGGGCAGCAGTGAATTTACTGAATTCCACCGTTCAATGAACATATGAAGTTTCGAGTGAAATGGTAGCCTCCGATCAGGAACACTATCAAAATCAAAGCTCAACTGCCAGATTTGAAAGACATATGACCTTAAACTAAATCAACTTCCTAAAAGAAGATTGGATGCCGAAAACCAGTAAACG